>CAJQUW010004106.1:0-16515 GCA_907163375.1 Prostheceraeus crozeri | reverse complement strand
TAGTAGTAGTAGTAATTTGTTTATTCAAGAATTGGAAATCAAACTTTAACAAGAGAAAGGTACGTAGTACTTTAGAAATGAGAGTTATTACATGTAAAGACAGCGAGTAAAGTTAAAGTGAGTCGTTGTCCCATTTTGTGAGTAAGGGAACAAAAGAATTCGCGCGTCTTTCAGATCTGATTTGGCATTGCATGAGATGGTGAGAATACTTCAGGAATCAGGGAAAAGATGGTTGATAAAGTTATCGCCTTGTTTGATATTCTGGAAGGTTTTCATTGCTTTTGTAAATCTTCTGCTTGTGATGGTCGGAAAGTTTCGGCAATCACACTGTTGGCCACAAATCATCCTGTGAGCTCTTTTATTTATTCTTTCGCATTTTTGGCAATTTTTCCTATTTAGCCCAGTGAAAATTTCGCTGTTGTATTCAAGAAGACTGCGTATACAACACTGATACACCTGGATGAGTTCGTGTTTTGGCAGAAGTGGTCTGAGCTGTCGTATGATGAAAAGTCGGCTGCTGGCTCTCTTGCATAAGTCGTTAATATGATCGTCCCATTTAAGATTTTGCTGAATAGTGACTCCGAGAAATCGAATGGATGAACAGCCTGCGAAATGGAGATGCTGTTGGTGGATTCTTTTTGCCGAACGTTATAACCTTAGTTTTCTCTGAGTTGACTCTAAGCCATGAGCGGAACACCAAGAGTTCCAAGTGTTTCAGTTCCGATTGAAACATCTCGTAGCAATCGTCTGAGCTGGTGAAAGGACAAAGAACTAGAACGTCGTCTGCGAATTTCAGAACAACGAATTGTGGTGGTGTGCAGTAATCGAACCAATGTGCGCGGCGAACAAATAGGGTCCGAGCACCGAACCTTGTGGGACGCCGGACGAAACAATTGATACAGTACTTAGATGCTTACTTTTCAAGACTACACGCTGCCTTCGATCTTCAAAGTAATTACACAGCCATCTGATACATCGACTAGGTATAGACGAGTCAACCAGAGTCTGAAACAGGATGATGACTTAATTTGTCGAACACTTTCTTCATATCATAGGATATGGCCAAAACACCATCGACGTGGCCTTTTTCCATCTCTTGGTGACATAATCATGGAGCTCAATGTGCGCGTAGACACTCGAACATTGTGGACGAAATCCGTATTGATTAAGTCCATACAACTTTAGAAGGTCTTCTTTGATTGAGGACACGACGTACTTCTCCAGAATTTTTGAAATGATGGGAAGAAGGGTGATTGGTCTAAAGTCGCTAACACGCTTGGCTTTTGGTTTGGGGATTGGAACGACGTGACCAACTTTCCATTGAACTGGAACAATGCCATTCTCAATTGAGAGAGCACAAAGATGTGAAATGGGACCCGCAAGAGCTTGTGAGCATTGGCGAAGTCTAGTTGGAGATATGTTGTCGCTTCCGGGACTCTTTGTTTTGATACATCGCAGATATTGTTCCGTTGTACAATGTCAATGTCACCAACCAACTTCTACCATCGTCGAGAATCGAGCTAGCGATATTTGTCTCTGGAGCTCAGAATACACGCTGGTAAAGTATCTATTGAAGTTTTCAGCCGCCTGTTCCGGAGTTTCAAATTCGTTAACTATCCGGGAGAGCACCCCTGTCGATCTAGTATTAAGTATAGAGCTGGCGACATTCCAAAAGTTACCCTTTGACGACTTTATCTTATCGACCCAGTTCTTTTGGCTTGCAAAATTTCGGTTTTGATTTTGCTTTTATAGTAATAGTACAAGTCGAAGTTGTTAGTTTCTGAACGCTGCAAATCGCTGATTGAAACAGCAGTTTGAGCTTGCCAGTAACCCACGGTTTGTCAGATGCTGTAATTTCTACATACGAGTAAGGAATCTGATCGTGATAATAGTTGAAACATCGTAGAAGTAATTGCATTTATCTTGGAATGAGTCGTTGGATAAATACATGTGGTTCCAAGGATGCTGAACAAGTCTTGTGAATAACATGTCAATATTGCTTCTGCGATAGTCGACGACTTTGCGTATCTCCTTTATGTGTGTAGATGCTCGGTTGAAGTAAAACGTTCAGATGATCAGCGTTACCAAAATTTGGAGTCGTGATAGGGGACTTATAGGAGTAAAGAAGGCTAGTGTCCAGGAATATCTTGTCAAGAGTAGCAGTCTTTCGAGTTGGTGCTTTAACAACCTGAGTCAATCCCAAGGTTGCACAAAGAACGTCACATGGAAGGTGATTTAAGTCCCCAGCGATGATTACCTTTACATCAGAGTCGCACACTTGATCTAGTGCGTAGTCAATGTTATCAAGAATATAAGCAATGACTTGCTGATACACTGCACTGGCTAAATTAGGTGGGACGTATAACAGAAGGAACAGAATTTTTGGTAAGGAAAGTTTTATCCACAGACACTCACTTCAGAAACTCCACCGCCTCTTCGTCCGTCACAGCGATCATGCCTATAAGGGGAACAATAGTATGGCAAATCAATCTGAGAACTCGAAACGTTTTCATTCAACCAGGTTTCACAGACTGCAATGAGATCTGGTTTAGCAGTCTTGGAGAAAACTGAAAGCTCGTCTATTTTAGGACGAAGCGATTGAGCGTTCATTAGAAGTAAAACTTGGAACTGCTGGAACAAAGGAAGGAGATTGTAAAATCAAACGTGAAAATTTTGTTGTTCGCCTCGATTGACAATACGATTTCGATAAATAATCACGTCCTCTTTGTCATCTCTTCTTCTTCGTAATTCTTCACGCAAATGTCTGTTCGTCTCCTGTTCAAGTCTGGTTCGGTCTGGGTTTATGTAAACTTGTCGATACTCTTGCGAACGTCTGAGATGTTTTGAGTTTTTGAGAACTTCGAACTTTGTAGATACGTTCTTACATGTGACACGTAGCAATCTGGGTTTACCACCCTGAACTTTGCCAATACGTCGTATATCAATGAAATCTGTGTCGTCTACATCGAGGGCTGAACAAATATTTTGCCAATTCTCAGTGTCCTTTTCCTTTCGCTCCTGAAGTGTCCCCAGCGTCTCGTGGACTCCTGAGATAACAAGATTCGCACATCTGTGAAGTCTTTCTTCGATTTCATTTGTGATGCTGTTAGTTATCGTGACGCTATTGGCTCTTACTAGGGTCAACTCATTTTCAATGCTTGCATTTCTTTCTAAAAGAGTTCTGTTATCTTTTTCCAGTGTCTCAACTTTATTTCCCAGTACGTTCAGTTCATTTCTCAATCCTTCCAACTCTCGTCTGAAGGATTGGATAATTTCAGATTTGGATTTCTCGATCAGCTCCTTTATGTCACTCAGAGTGACGCTGTGAGCGGAGTTTGATCTAGTGTTTCTAACAGCAGGTGTGCCAGGCATGAGTAGGACGATGAAAAGTCAGTAAAATGATGAACGCTGGTGGCCTTGAACCCGGGTCAGTGAATCTTTATGCAGCGCCTCTTACCACCAGACTGTCACAACATTGACCCCAAAGTGCTCTGTGCACTATCTGGCTCGTAGAGGAGTCACAGGTCAACGAGAGCGTGGGCTCTATTGTTGTTCGATTAGAAGCGTCGACAGGCGCACTGCAAACCTCGCTCAACAACAGTGTCACAGCACACAAGATACTCGGATCAGTGACGTTGCTATGCACGACGACCGCTGGATGTTCGCTGACCGACGTCTGGTTGTGACGACTGCAGGAAGAACGATCTATGCGAATGGCTGAGCAAATCAAAATGCAGCGAACTTGAGAAATCAAGCGAAGTGGAGCTGTTTGTAGAGCACGAACAAAGTGACGAGCAAGGACGCGGCAAACATGAAAAGATAGAGCAGAACACAGTGATTCGATCAATGTAAAGACCGCGACGATGCGTAGGGAAAATCCAGAGTTATAGGCAATCAAAAGCAGGATGCAGGAGCGACAGAATTCTACGACCACACCATCAGACGACCACAATGTGTTCGGTGTGAGGATCCATAACTTAAATGGTTACTCATCGCGGTGAGTATGCGTACAATCTCTCTCTCAGAAGAAAAAGGAGTACAAATAGCATGTTTTTCCAAATCTATCAACCCCAATAGCAGAATACTTATAATATGGAAAAGCAACATGATTCATACGACGGCATTTTCTTTATTCATACTTAGTCTGTATCGCTTACATATTCTTCTTCTGATGTCCATACAACAGAGATAAATTCAAAATTAAACGTTATACAATAGACACCAAGAATCTCTTTGTTAACACTGTCCATAAATTCATAGTCCCATACGTTCTTCAGTGAGGATAAATAGTCATCCATTTCTTGGATGTCACTTTCATAATAACGTTCACTGGCGCCCATCAATGGTGGAGAATCATTTCTTTTGTATTCATAAATCGTGAATGTATCCATGGAGAGTTCACATTCAGGCTTTTCTTTGATCTTCTCCTTCACATATGGAATCACTTTCTCCAACATCGCGTGCGGTTGACATGTCGTTTTCGGATAAATAATGAGCTGATTTGGATAGGTGTACACGTGAAAGTCTTCCATCATGTATGTGTCTTGATCGTTTCTCCATTTTTACCTAGTTCTCCAATCGATAGGTGCCCCGAACATGGAATGGGGCACATCCAATGCTCCGTTCTGTGCTCCGAGCATGGAATGGGGCACGCCTAATGCTCGGAGCAGGGGGTGGGGTATTTGCAAAACTATAAAGCCAAGTTGAAAATGTGCCACCTTCATAACACTCGTGAACATGATTTACCAACGCCTATTCCGACAAGTGGATCCTACTAACATATTACAACGAAGTAATTTTCAACACCAACACGATACGGATAGTGAAGGGGAAATGCTGATTGTGATCCCAGACCCTCCACCACCGACCCCAGGAAGCCCAAGTCCATTATCTTCCTCACCAGCCAGTCCTAGCCCTTCGACCAGTATGACTTTCCAACGGATCTCCCCTCGAACTGGGGCTACATTCCCAATCCTGATGGACCGTATTCCCTACCTCCGACGCCACCCACCATCGATGGACCATTTCCCATCCCACCGTCACCCGCCGTCACCGATCCCGGATCGACAAGTCTGATCGACATATATCGGGAACTTGACTTAATTAAGGAGAATATTCCTCCTAGCTCCGTTGACTATCCTGAACTCACCCTTCGACCCACTCACCGTCCCTTTCGTGAACCATTCACGAACCTTAGTGATTATTTGAACCTTCGAACAGAGGTTGACAACATCAACGAAACCATAGCAAACTGGGACAGTGTGGATTTTGTAATGGAACTCGGTGACTGGACTTTCTAATTTTCTGTAAGTGTATAGTTTCTTTAATTTGTAACATATGTCTGTACGTGTATCCATTTTTTAATTCCTTTATTTCAATCTTCCATGCAATAAACATACATGGTAAACTATGATTATTTTTATTCTGGGGATAGTAATGGGTTATAGGACATATCATGATAGAATAGAAGTTAAAATTAATGTTAAAGATTGAATTTTAAGATTGGAAATCGTTCATAAAATTTACAAGTTAGCATTATTTTTAATGTTGAAAATGGTTCATAAAATTGACAAGTACTATATTCCCAAGTCAATGATCATTGAAAATAACAGGTGATTGGAATAACATTTATTATAGAGATGCACTTTCTTGAGTCATTTCACAACATGCATTATTCTTGCACAAGGTACGATGTTCGGCATAGTCACTGAAGATACAATAATGAACAATGTAAGACTTGTGGAGTTGTCCATTGTCCACCGTGGTTGATTCATGCATCACAGTGATGTGGTCAACCTTGGTCCAGGCCCATGCAGCTTCACAGGAATCATAATTTAAATACAGTGTATGCACATAAAGTCGATAGTGTAGTTCAAAGCAATAATGAAGGAGAATCTCGACCACATCTGACAGCGCAAAGTGGTACCCATACTGTACCTTGGCAGCTTGAGTTTCTGTGAGTGCTTTCCCTCGGCGTAAATGTAACAGCTTCATGCTGGGAATGATTCATCCAGTGACATCCGCGACGTATATGTTCCTTGTAGCCAATCCTATACAGTTCACTATCCCGCATACATGAGGCGAATATATTCCAATGAGAGTGCGTTGAGACCATTCGGTGAGAGAAATACTATCCATTGTCACTTTTTCCAAGAGTTTTATGCTTTTCAACCAAGCTCTTTCCATCTCCGATAATCCATTCCCTACAATCAGTTCCGCGTCTCCATACTCGCGTGCCATTTCATGAACCCAGCAATTAAAACGGTGAATAATCACACTCTCTTCTGCACCACATTTCCCAATCACACGTGGGTTGAGACCATGAATAAAATGAGTCGCAAAAACATCACACCCCGTTGTCTCATGTTTGATAAAGTCATGGAAGCGCGATGTAATGGTCACATATCCGGTCGGTTTATCGTCTCTGGGCGTATAATGACACCAAATGGCAGCGACTTCCTGCATGGGATCTCCTTCCGTATCAAATACGATGAAATGGCGCACCGGCTTCTTCTGCTCCACCCACCATTGTTGTACTTTAGAATGATCAAATGTAATGGTATAAGAACCTTGCATGAGCTCGCCCAAATGCTGAATCCGACGCATCGTGAAATGAATCTCACTTGTGTGTATCGACTTATATACCGTCCCTAGGGTGGTGTACAACATGATTGGTTTAGCGATGATGACGTCTCCTTCGACGTTTTCCTCCTGACATTTTATTCGTTAAAGCGCTTACGCCCGCGGCACCGGCTGCACCGCTGCTCCCAACGCTGCAGCTTTCCCTGCGGCAATAAGTGCAGGGATGAGCGGGCTAAAAATGGGAGGATGCCTCCTCTTTGTTTACGACTCCCGCGGTAGATTCCACCTTTTTGTCTGCGACTACCACGGTAAATACCCCCTTTTGACGACGGCTTCCGCGATAAATACCTCCACGTTGCATGATTACCGTGATAGACTAGATTTCCCTACTTAGTTCTTCATTAATAGTTTCCCTAACGTCTTTAACTTTCCCAACTTGTTCCTATTTAGATCGTGTTTCAACCGTTGCCATTCTTCCTTTATCATTTGATTATTGGATTTATAACATGGTCGCCACGCTGCTGGCAACAACGTATTGCCCAAATGACGTCGAATCAATTCACCTTTATGTCTCTGAAGAGCTTCACGCCCTCTACGATGCAGTTGAGATTTCATATACCGTTTCACATGTCTTACAGTTCCTCCTCTCTGGCGTCGTTTACGGCGTGTCCTGATTAATGTTTACGCTTCCCAATCATAACTTAGTCACAAAAATAGGAGATTGATCACTACATTTATTCATCATCCAAATCTATTTTATACGTGAACCAATTCAATTGGTTCTTAAAAACAATGGGTTTCAGAGGTCTCCCTCGTTTCTTACTAAAGTCAAATAAATATTTGCGTGGGTCCCGATTTCTATTCTCTGGTCGAAGCGAGGCTTGGGGGAAACTATTTACTTCCTTGGGCGGATTCGGTTGACTCTCATATATTCGTTTCAACTTTTCGCGCTGATTTTTCCATATTTTCTTGGCCATATGCTCCTTATGCAACGAGACAAATTGACGGACCTTCTCTTCCTCCACGTCACGGTGCAGCATCTCACCACAGACACACATATAGACAAAGTTGTCGCATGCCTCATCGTCTTGCTCCACGTCGGATTGCTTCCACACACCTCCTTATGATGTTTGCAAACATGTTCCCATAAGAAGAGTGCTTGGTACATGTTATGACACCAGGGACAGCGTGCCAACGTCACTTTTGACAAGTCGTACGGATATGAATTCGTACTCTCCGACTCCACTGGGCGATTCGGTTCCAAGGGTTCGGTGGGCATATACATGCTCAAATAGGGACATAGATGTTCATTCCATTCATTCTCCTCCTCCTGAATCTTCTCATCACAGTACCTGCACCGACCCACGCATGGGTGTTTGTGGTAAGCTTCCATATTATAGTCTTGTTTGCAAAGCAGGCAGGTGAACTCACTCTCCTTGTCGCCCCAGTAACCTCTATCATATAGAGAGCAGCAATGAGCGGTAGTCCACCATTTCCCACAACGATCGCAATACTCCTTCCCTATCTCCTTGCGTCCATGACGGATGCATTGTGAAAACAGACGGAAGCGTTTATTGCAAAACTCGCACTCATAATAGGGTTGAGGGCGGGGACGGACTGTGGTTCGTCTCTTCTTTGTTGGTGGCTCCATTATATCGTGGTTCAGATAATGTATCTTACGTAAACAATGAACCAAACCCAATGTCAATCTGCATACACAAGATTCCCCCAAAATAACGACACTCCAGTTGAGAAAGTAACTTCTTCTGCAACGAATCAATCAGTTCTTCCACGTCCAATCGTCACCAATGTTCAAATAGCGATAGGACACGTCCAGTGCACCTTTGGGGAACTTTGCAGATGTTCGAATATCAAACAAGAAGCGTGGTCCATACAGTATTACATTCAACAACTGAATACGAAGCTCTGCAATAATCTTCTCTAACGACACACTCTTCTCCTTTGTCGGAATAATATACAGTGTATTACAGTCTCGTTCCACAATAAAGTCTTTCAATGAATAAGGTGTATAGGATATCTCCTCCTTGGGATGACGTGTCTCAGCCAGAGGGCGTAATCTACCCGTTAATGTTGTCGACATATGATGAGAATGATTTTCTCTGACAGCGCCTTCCTTATATACCTTGCTGTGACTCATCACACGGGCTCGGCGCCGCGTGCTCCGATTGGTGCTCCGTGCTCTTAACCCAAGTGCGCCGATGCGTGGGCGTGTGCTCCGTTTCCTGTCCTCTTCGCAACCCGTGCTCTGATGCGTGGGCGTGTGCTCCGATGAAAGAGCAGGACATGTACTTAAGTGCAAATGCTGCGGACGGGGGCCAGACTTTGCTACTACTCTCAAATACCTTGTTGAATTCATCGCTTATGACATTTCTATGATATTTTTGCACTCTGATGGACGTTTGTTCATTCACTCAGTTAGAGGATTTTCAACCAGTCTAGGTGCGAGTTCTTTGCTGCACTTTGTCAATCAATTCAACGAATGAAGGCAAGCCTTCAGAGCAATTTCTACTTCAATCGAAGAGTCATATGCTATTTGTAGCCTTGTCATTATATTGAATGAATGTTGTCGGTGAATTTTGAATAACACACTCGGATTTTGCAGCTGAAGGATGACTTCAACCAGAAGATCTTGCAAAAACAGGCCTGACGCTTTCTGCTATATTTGTGGTGAATATACCCTTTTATCTAACAGGAATCAAGTAACAAGCTTCATAAAACGTGCCTATCCATCATATTTTGGAATTAAACTTGGTGACCAGGATAAAGTTTGGGCTCCACACATGGTGTGCAAGTCATGCACCGAGTATCTGCGTCTGGACTAAAGGCAGGAAGAGTTGCTTGAAATTTGGTATTCCTATGATTTGGAGGGAACCGAAAAACCACCCGAGAAACCATGTCAATGACTGCTATTTCTGTGCTATTGATGTGACTGGGATCAACAGAAAGAACCGAAGCAGCCTGAAGTATCCTAATATGGAATCGGCACGTCGTCCTGTAGCTCATTGTGATGAAATTCCGGAACCTATTTTTGGAGAACTTCCTGACATCAGTGACGACGATTCCTCCATTGCTGCTGAACATGTAGAAGAGCAACAAATGGATTTTGACGATGCTGCTCCACATCCTTTTTCCCAAAATGAGCTAAATGATCTAGTTCGCGATCTCAGTTTATCAAAGTCCTCTGCCGAGCTATTGGCATCCAGACTGAAGGAAAAGAATCTTATATCTAACAGTGCTCGTGTCACTTTCTATCGCAATAGACATGAAGAGTTCCTTCATTTTTTCTTTAAAGAGAATGACTTGGTGTACTGCACAGATATTGCTCAGCTAATGTTCAAGCTTGGAATGCCACGGTACGAGCCCAAAGATTGGAGACTATTCATAGACAGCAGCAAGCGATCTCTGAAATGTGTTCTTCTTCACAATGGCAATCAGTTTGCCTCTGTACCTATTGCTCACTCGGCTACACTGAAAGAGAACTATGAAGCCGTGAAGTGCGTGCTGGAGAAAATACGTTATGATCAGCATCAGTGGCTAATTTGTGTTGACTTGAAAATGGTAAATTTTTTGTTGGGACAGCAGTCAGGCTATACCAAGTATCCATGCTTCCTGTGCATGTGGGATAGCAGAGACACTGCTCATCACTACACTAGAAAAAACTGGCCAATCCGCGAAGAATTGGTGCCATGTAGAGCAACGAACGTTATCAACGACCCCTGGTAAACAGAGACAGGATACTCTTCCCTCCGCTGCACATCAAACTCGGCTTGATGAAGCAATTCACCAAAGCTCTGGACAAGGATGGTGCCTGCTTTACATACTTGCGCCATGCTTTTCCAGGATTGACCATAGAGAAATTGAAAGCTGGCATTTTTGATGGTCCTCAAATACGACAGCTAATCAGAGATACTGAGTTTGAAAATTCAATGAACGATGTGGAGCTGCAGGCATGGAGAGCATTTGTTCTGGTAGTGAAGAACTTTCTTGGCATTAAAAAGGCCAGAAACTAAGCAGAGCTAGTCTCAAATATGTTGACTGCTTTCAGAATCCTTGGATGCAACATGAGTATCAAAGTGCATTACATTTTCTCACACATGGATCGGTTTCCTGAGAATCTGGGATCTGTGAGCGATGAACAAGGGGAGAGATTCCATCAAGACATAAAGGTGATGGAGACAAGGTATCAGGGACGCTGGGATGCAGTTATGATGGCTGATTACTGCTGGAATCTAAAGAGAGACATCCCTGCAGCTGAGTATCCAAGGAACTGCAAAATACGGAAATTCATGCCGACTTTTTTACAATTGCGACTTTCTACCCAGATTGCATGTGCAAGTAGGCATACATGTATTTATCTTATCCTTTGTCAATGCTTTTTATACAAATAAGTGAAATTAGATTTTGTGATACCAATTCAATACATTCTTTTATAATGTATCTATCTCTTTTCTACTTAGTCATTTTGGGGTGAGAAGGGTTCTTAGAAATAACAGATGACTTCAGAAAATGTGATATATTAAGCCAGAAAATCTAATATCTCAAAATATAATTAGCATGAAAACTTGACCTGATTAAGTTAAATGGATGCCATATTCAGAGTCAGTGGAGGAAAATGGTCCTAAATCAGTTGAAAAACTTCTGACTATTTTCAAAAAGTTTTTTATTTTGTAACCCAGTGTTATCTTTACATGTTTCAATAATGAGAGTTCTAACAAGAGTATAAAAGCTGACTGATGACACTTCTTTTTTCTTGAAACGACGAATACGTTTTAGTATAACTAAGCAGCAACATGCATTTTCTACTAGCCTGCTTTGAAATATTCTCAATTGAGATTCAATAATAGGAATTCAATTAGTTAAATATAGATCATTTGGTTCTACATTTTTGACACTAAATTTTGTTGCTTTTTCTTATATCTGCAAGAAATCTGTATCTTTACATTTCGTTTGAGGAGGCCCAAAAGGTTTCATGACAAATTTTAGGAAATGCTTGATTTTTATTTTTCATCATCCTATGCATGAATACGTATAAACCGGAAGAACGATAAGAATAAAAGATGCCAGAAGACCTACCTTTAATTACAAAATTCGTCAAAACTAAATTATGACGAAAATAAAAGATAGCAATGGCTTTATCAATTCTTAAATTATTTTAGATAAATCAGTTTTACATTTGATTCCTTCCATGTTTGATGTTTATCATTTCACAATAGCAAAAGATCCCTTTTCATTTTTAAAGAATAATTGCCTCCCTTTTTTCAAGACGTGAATTGACAATATTTAAATGTTCAGCGCTACGTTAGTCTTCAACGAGACTTCCGCGCAATCCCGCTGGAAAATTGCGAAGCGCTGGGCACCTTGCCGTATGTGCTATTACGAGGCAACTTTTGAAATCAATGATGCAATCAATAAAATTACTTATGTGGAAGGATGACATCGGATTCATCTGTTGCAAGTAAGCCACATATCAAAGTGAATTAAATTTATAACTCACCATCGATGCAAAGACTGTGATTTGACCCAGTACCAATTCGTATCACAGGCCGATCGAAGACTTGTTGAAGCAGTTTTGGTTTTTCGAAACAATCATACTTAGCATTTTCTGAGGGTGCTCCGATTTGTCCATACATATTTCGACTGTAGCAAAAATAGTAGAATTACTTGAAGTCTTTCCTATACATCTTACAGCTTCAAGTTTTGGCTACAAAGTTCGAAACGGCAACAAAATAAGTTTCACTTGAAATTTCTACGACATGAGCTGCGCTAAGGGTAAAAGTAGACAGTGAAAGTTCATGCTCATTTTTTGCGATTCTCACTGAAACCACGCCCGGAATCGGATTTTTTGTATCACATCTGCGATGGAGCCTAAGGAAAGGCCATCTGGTGGCGTCAACGCACCCCCTACCTGCAATTGGGAGGGGTCCAGAGGGCCGTCAGGTGTTGGGCGGACCAACCGCACGCTCCCAGCGGCGGATGAGCTCCGCACACCTGAAGGGGGCAATCCACAGGTCCCAATAGTGTGAACGATATCTGTATGAGTGCTTTTGTCATGTCCAGCGATGTGGTTATTGTGCGTAGAGGTGACTTTTTGCTGTTGAAAGCAGCAGTGATAGTGTCGTTGATTTAGTAAAATGCGCTGGTTGTGGAGTGTTCAAAAGAAGTCGTGTTGAAAAGACAGTGAAGAGACGAATTTTCTGATGATTGTGAGAATGATCTTTTCCAGTGCTTCGGCAGGAGGTGAGAGTAGAGAAATAGGTCTGTAAGAGGTGTGAAGATGGATGTCTTTGTTATGTTTTGGAATTGGTGCGATGTTGGCCGTTTTCCAGATGCTGGGTATCTGGTTGGTGTTGAGAGAGTGTGTATATGTCAGTTAGGTATTGGATAGCAGTTGGGCCGAGGTGTTTGAGGTGTTTTATGTTGATTTTTCCTGGTTCAAGAGAACTGTTGTTTGTGGAGTCTGAGATGGCTTGTTTTGGTTGGTCAGACGTGATTTTAGTGCTGGTGGTAGTGAGGCGGAGTGTGCGTCTGTCGATTTTTCTGTTTTCTTTTCGTGTTTTGTGAGGTGTAAGTGTGGTGAAGTGCTTGTTAAAGGCGCTGTTTATGTCGCGATTGTGATGAAGTGGTTTGTTGAAGAAATTGATTGCAATGCTTTTGGGTGGTTTGCCACCCTTGTCGTTCAGTGTGCGGATAGTGCACCAGAGTCTGCTTGTGTCTTTGGTGTGGAACCAGCCAGAGGAAATTTTGCTGATCCGTATGTTTTGCTTGTTTTGATTGATTTCTTTGGTGATTTCTGTGTTGAGTTGTTTGATTTGAGGATCTTTTGGGTCTACACTGCGAATGTTGTTTCTTTGTTGAATGGCCTGTCTAATAATGAGTCGGTAGTATGAATGTTTTCATTTGTTGGATCCCTTGTTGGACTTTGTGAACTTTGGTGGTGGTTGGGATTTTGAGATTTCTTGTTCAAGATGTTCGGTGAAGTCCTCCCACTTTGCCTTTTTGTAGTTAGTGAAGGTGTGTTTGAGGTTTCTTTCTTTGGCCTGTGAAGGTGTGCGTGTGGTGATTAGCATGGGTTAGAGGTCAGATGTGAGATTGTTGAAGGTTTTCCATATTGTGCGACGTGCAGTTTGGCTGCTGGCGATGGTTATGTCTGGAGAAGAGTTCTGTTGCTCGTGGGCCGAAGGGAGGTGTGTAGATGTGTTGGCGTTGAGTGTGGTGTCTCTGCTGTCGCTGAGTGTTGAGAATCATGTGAATGAGTGTGCGCTTGCGTCTGTTAGAATAACGTTTGTTGCGTTGGTTGTGTGATAGGCAAGAGAGTGATTGATTTCTGTGTTGGTTTCTTGTGTGAATGCGTGATTGCGTTTTGGGTAGGGGGTGGAAGCACACGCTGGTAATGAGGAATTGTTTGTTTTGCGCGAGGTTCATCTCAGGTATTGCTGTTCTAGATGTATGAAGAAGGGGCCTCGAGGATTTGGAATTTGATGGAGTTGTGTATGTAGGTGAGGAGGCCGCCGTCTTTGTTGTGTTTTCGATCTGTACGAATGGTGGTGTAATTGGGGATAGTTGGGTCTTTTGTTTTGGAGTTTGCTTTCTTGTCAGCTTTGTCGTCTAGGATGAGCTGTGTGAGTTTGGAGATTTTGTTTTGGATGCCGTTTATGTTGAATTGTATGATAACAAGAGTGTTGTTCCTGTTTTATGCTGTTGGTTTTAGTGCTTGTGGCACCTGTGGTGGCTGTTGTCTGGCGGTGCTGGGTTGGGGGCTGCGGATAGAGGGGTAGGGGAGGGTAGTGGCAGGGTGGGTAAAAAACATGTTTTCAACATGTTTTTTTAAAAATGTCTTTTTCTGTCCTTGCATTCGATGGAAACAATGTAAGCTCATCAATTATGTCATTAAATGAATAGATTCAGCATTTACAATGAAAAATAAATCTTTGTTTGTCAAAATGAGATGAAATGCCTTCGAAATCGAAATTTGAATTTCCAAATGAAATTTGAGAATTGTAATGATGCTTGTACTATGCTCCGCTAGTAGCCTAAATAAATAGTGTTGCTTTACTAAATACTAAACAATAACTGACATTGAATTTACATTAAAGAAATAGTAGAGAAACAGTACACGCTTACACAATGTGACTATGCAAGCCTACTGCTTACATCCCATGAAAGTGATGCATTTAAGAAATAATGGAAATGTTGATCATTAAGTAAATTAAATGTCTCTTTGTATTTTAAGAAATAACAAAGTGTATGATGCTGAAATTATTTAAACAAGTTCGTGATACAGTAAATCCAACAGTAATATTTCTCAGTTCATCTGTTCAGTTGTATGGAAAGAAAACGCATTTTCCAGCATCTACTCCGAGATTCCTCCACATTATTTCATACGTCAATCCTATTGTACTAGATTGACGTTCGATCACAGAATAATATTCCAGCAATACCAAATGATTCCGTCTCAAAACCTTCTCTACCGAGCTCAGGATGAACGCTGCCTTCGAAAATTCGAAGGAGATGCTTTTGCAACGCATTCAGCTAGCGGTCCAGAGGCAGCAGGCTCAGTACTAGCGATGCCAATGATTCCGAACAAGTTTCGTTTGCTCGGCGGTCATCGTCAATTTTGTCCATGCAGATTCGCAGCAAGTATAGACCTAGCCCATCGATGATGCACTGCCATTGACGTTCGTTTTTCGATCACACGTTTATAAGCATCGTCTTTCATACAGAATATTTCACTTATCTACCACTTCTCTCATAGTTCCATCAGTAGTAACCCCGTGGCAAATTCAAGGCCGGTGCGGTGCAGTGATGAGTCATCATGCTGACTCAGCCCCCCCCCTCTGGAAGGAAGGGAGGTGGCCAAGGATGTGTGGGGAGGAATGGGTCCGAGAGGAGGAAACGGGTCCCCCCCCCCTCTGGCGGGAAGGCAGGAGTTTTCCAGCTAGGAGTGGAATCTCGGAAGGGAGAAGGGGTGGAATGTGTGAAGGATAGAGTGAGGAAAGGGTGGATGTTGATGGTGTTTGGGATGAGAAAAGTTGGAAATCGTCATGAAGAGGGTTTGATGTGAAATTGGAGTTCAGATGTGAATCTACACAAAATTTTGGGTGGGAAGGAAGGCGGAGGAGCAACAAGGGGGTTAGAATCTCTGAAAACGGCAGAGTTGGAAAAAAGCGGGTTGTGTGGGGTGTGTTTTGGGATGAAAAATGTCCATGTTTCGGGCAGAAGGAGTGCTCGATGTGAAAACGAGCCAGATTCGGAATTTTTTGGCCAATTTTGGTGTTAGGAAGGATGTTTCCGTCCAGCGACATCGTGAGAGAAAAAATTTTGAGGACGGTCCCCAACCTCCATGCCAAACTTCCAACTTTGGTGTTAGAAATCGAGAAATGTCGTGCAAATAGCTCATTTGAAAGCTGGAAAGTGAGAAAAATGCAGTGGAAAGCTCAGTTTGGTCTCACTTTTCCTGGCTTTAGGGTTGGAAAATGCAGGAAAACGATTCAGAGTTGGAAAAGTCAGATTTTTGGATGTTTTGTGATGAGAAATCCCATCGCTTCGACATGAAGGAGGTGCTCAGATGTGGAAAACGGAGTGCAAATTGCCGGACGTTTTTTGACAATGTTGGGTCTAGGAACTTCGCGCCCAGCTCAATCGGAGAGAAAAAGTTCTGACTCCCCCCCTCGACAGCACGGATCTTCCAACGTTGGTTGTACAGATCGTAGAAAGTCGTGTGATAGCTTCATGTTTTTGAAAGCTGGGAGTGAGAAAAATTTAGTGGAAAACATGGCGTTGTTCTCACTCTGCCATGTTTTCCCTTTTAAGAGGTGAGAACGTTATTGAAAATTTTGGACATCTGCGAAAAAACGACAGAGTTAAGAATTTTTTTTTTCCCGAAAACGATTAGAATTTTTCCGAGCTGTGGGC